>JACXIX010000084.1:0-22434 GCA_014737535.1 Bombus cullumanus | reverse complement strand
GCAAATGAAAAATATATACATATTCTGAGAAATCTGCAAATTAATTTTCAAAGAAAGAAAAAGAAAAGGATTCGATACTAGTTCCTGTTGTGAAAATATTAATATCTAGCTAATGGTAAAAAATATATGTGTAACATATATTCGTGCAATTAGTGTCGAAGCACTAGTATAAGATGTACTTGAAACACAATTTCATCCTAATGTAAGCAAATCCAAAGCAGAATACTACTAATACATTTGTGTGGATTTTGTATCATGTTTGGAAATATTTAAGAACAGTCCCGCAACATGAGCACTATTGAAAATATATATATAAATTAAATTAAAGTATAAATAAAGGTATAAATAAAAAGTATAAATAAATTCAGCATATTCCATCATGAAATCATTTATAGAAGGCACTCTTTAAAAAATGGAAAAATAATTTAAATGGAGTACTCATCAATTTGATCAATTCAGTGTCACGATATTTGTAAGACATAAAGGAATCAAAAGAAAACTTTACTAGCAGGAAAAGGTTGCGGTTGAGCAGACTCTGATTTTAATAAAACTTGAGACGTAAACGTAAAATTGGCAAATATAATGCACACGTATTGATGATGGCACATAATTCCATTCTGGATTAAATCTTTCGCATTATTGCATGTGGTTTTTCGCGATTTCAATTCCTGGCATTTATTGATAAGGTGTTACTGCATTGCTCATATAGTCCAAAAGCATAATTGCAACTTAGATAGCATCCAGTGGCAAAAATTTTGCCATGTTGCATACATATTTGGAATGCATGAATACGATAAATTTTATAAAATTGTAAGTTTTGTCTTGTATTCGCCGATGATTGATTGAACATCATATTTTATATAAACACATTGGCAAATAGGCATGATCGAAGGCGACGATTAATCTGTCCTATTTTAGGAATGTGTAGTGGATTTGATCTTTGATACGGATTTAAATGTCGTAATAATAATTTCTTGATCACCAAGCAGTTCACTTTGTCGCTGAAAATCGTTGTGTTGTTCAAACTTTTCTGCATGTAAAAGTCTAGTAAAAGTGTTATACCTGTATTCTGTATATCTACAATTTTCTGCTGCTTCATCGATAGTAGGTTATTTCTCTTAGTAAAAGTAAATGTAAATATAAACACAAAGGTAAATAGAAACATATTGCGTATTGTGAATAAAGTCAATTTAAGAACTATTAAAATTTTGACATTTCTTATTCACAGAAGTTTTTGAACAAATTATTTTCTACAAATCTTCAATATATTGATACGAATGATTCTCTTTACACTTACTCCTGTACATGCTGATCTATTTCGCAGTATTTTAACAAACTTTATGAACGATAAATCTGAGCGATCGTAGTTTTGAACGCGCGGGCACAGCATGGAAAGTTGTAAGCTGGAAGAAAGCAAGCGACAAGAGGGTGAAATGCAGGCAAAGGCGGAATTTTATTTAATCACTCTATTATGTCGTACGAATAACAGATAAAAATAATTGGAGAATGTCATCATACTGACGAGTCATATTAATACGCGAATGGATTCGCAGATCGTCAATGTCTGCTTACGCATGACTGGCCGCCGTACGACGCGATGGTCGGAAAATGAAGAATAGTTCCATTCTTACTTAATAACCACAAATCTAATTACAAATGCATGCTCGTACTAACGTCAACAATATGTTACTTTATTAAAGATTACTGGTATCGCACCGTCCTTTTAAATTATTTTTCTTCTTATACATAAGTCGTGACAGAGTGATGAAAAAAATCCCTTTTAAATCCTTGAAATTATATTTAGAGAAATTCGGCCGCCTTTGTCTGAAACAAGTAACGTCGAACTGTAGAAGAGCTACATCCTGTCCGATTTCGATGACTTTTTAACACATTATCGGGAGTACGACTCTAAACAACTTCTTCCTGTACATGAAACTGTCGGATGGCAATAGTTTCCGAGATATTCGGAAAAAGTTATCGATACCACTCCTGTGAATTCTATCAATGTATGATTATATACAATTGTGCATCCGCGACTGCGTACGCGCTGGTATTTGTGGCCCACTCATGTTTTGTTTATAGTATATACAAGGTGTTCAATTGCAAATATAAAGAAGCTTAAGGAGTGATTCTTGAAGCTGAAATAGAACGAAAATCAAAAACAAATGTATTGCGCTTGCGGCTCTATTTTTTAGTTATTGACAATTAAAAATCGGCCGAAATGTCACTGTCACAATGAAAATAGTAATGTTCACAGAAAAAATTACATGTGCATTAAGTATTCTTGAGCTGCTACTGAATGTGGCCGTACGTTGTTTTGCATGAGTCAGAAACGATTTCCATACAAACTACTGATAACTAAATATTACAATATTCACACACATAACAACAAGAAAAAACTTTAAAAAAATTATTTAAGCTTATACTCGAAGAATTAATTAAGGTAACTTTTTATAGAATAACGCGTAATAATAAATGTTAATGTACAACTAAATGAGAAATTGTATGTGTCGCATTGAATAGCTCTTTTAAAATTTTCGCTTTTGTTGCCGAAATGATACTATCCTTGGAAGGCAGTTCTAAGCATTTTTTTTTCTTTTGGAGTTTTATTACTTATTCATATAAATTTTACAATTTGTCCAGTTGAACATTTGGTAAAATGTTATAACTTATAAGATAGAAACAAAAAAAATATAAAAAATAAATAAATAATATAAATATAGCATGTGGATGGTTACCCCCAGTGGGGTTCCATCATCGTGATTATTAGGTTATATCCTTTGTAAGATCCGTTGGGTGTTTCTTTTTCAATCTTCTATCTATGCTTGCTTTAATCGTTTCCACAGCCAGTCGGTTCGGGTGTGTTGTTGTTCTTGCTTTGTACCTCTCCGCGTACCTGCTTATTTCCTCTTTTATCGTTGATATTCCCAGGTCCTTTCGAATTTCCTCGTTTCTAACGTACCATGGGGCATTTGCCATTGTTCTTAGAATTTTAGCTTGCATTGTTTCGATTTTCTTTATATGGCTCATTGCTACTGTCTCCCATAGTGGTATTCCGTATGTCCATATTGGTTTTATGATTGTTTTGTATATTTTTACTTTGTTTTCTAGACTTAGTTTGGATTTTCGGCTTGTTAGCCAGTACATTTGTCTCCTTGCAGTCTGAATTTTGTCTATTACTGATTTAATATGCTGTTTCCATGTGAATTGTGTTTCTAAATGGAGTCCTAGGTATTTAACTTGCCTGGTTTGTAATATATGCGCACCGTTCAGTAGGATGCTTGGTCGCTTCTGTTTTCGCAGTGTAAATGTAATGTGGTTGCATTTGTTGGGATTTGCTTTAATTTCTTTATCTTGAAGCCACTTTTCTATTTTTGTGATATGTTCCTGTAGTAATTTGACTGCTGTTTCCGGGTTAGAGTGCCTGACTAGTACAGATGTGTCGTCTGCGAACGTCAATATTTTGCTATTAACAGCTGTTGGTATGTCTGCCATGTATACTGTGTATAATATGGATCCTAAGACGCTTCCTTGCGGGACTCCTGCTTTAATGTCTTTGACTTCAGAGTAGGTGTCCTTGATTATTATTGTGAATGTTCTGCTGCTTAAGTAGAATCTGAGCAATTTGTAGATTTGATCCGGAAATTTCATCTTAATAGTTTGTAGTAGTTTCTCATGATCAATGTTGTCGAATGCTTTTTCGATGTCCATAAAGAGTCCCGTGCAGTATTGTTTTGTTTCCAGCGCCTGTAAGATTTCGTTGACGAGTTTGTGCATTTGTTCTATTGTAGAGTGCTTGTTTTTGAATCCAAATTATTGGTTTTGGACGGGCGTAAATTATTTTTTCCAGTATTTTGGAAAAAACGGGAAGTAGTGAAAGTGGTCTGTAAGATGCTGTTTGGTGTGGGTCTTTGCCTGGTTTAGGTAACATGATTATCTGTGCTAGTTTCCATAGTTTAGGATAGTATTGGGTTCTTAATATTGCATTGTATATTATTGTAATTAGTCGTATCGCTTTTGGAGGAAGGTTTTTCAAGATTTTTCCATTGATTAGATCGATCCCTGGTGCTTTGTTGTTTTTTCGATTATGTATCTAATTTCTTGTGCCGTTGTTTTATTTATGGTGTATTGCTTGTCAGATGCGGTATTAATGGTTAGCGCATCTTCATCCGTATGTTGATTGAGATTGCTGTTGGTGATATTATGTGGTGTGAATGTGATGCATAGGTGGTTGGAAAATTCTTCAGCTTGCTTTTCGTTGCTTCTTGCCCATGTATTGTCTGCTTTTCTAATTGCTGGGACTGGTTTTATTGGCTTCTTTATTTTTTTCGTGGCTTTCCATAGGGAGTAGTTGGTATTCTTATACGCGGTTAGTGATTCGATGATTTTTTAGAATTCGTTGTTGTGATGTCCTCTTATTTTATTCTTTACTTCCATTGAAAGTTTGTTTAGATTTTTTTGTTTTCCCGTGTTCTCTGTATTTGCCACTTAGCTTTCGCTTTTATTTTTTCCCTGATTTTATCTAGGATGTGCTGAGGAATAATTTTTGTCTGCCTGCTTTTTGATTCATGGGTGGTGGTTGTCCACGCTACTTCCTGTATAATTTCTGTCATACTTGCTACTTCCTGGTCAATGTGTTCAGATGTTTTCAATATTGCAGTTTATTTTGTTTTCTATTAGCTCTTTAAATGTTTGCCAATTTGCGGTTTTATTGCAGATCGATTGTGATTTGCTTGTGTATTCTATTATAACTGGTGTATGGTCGGAGTTAAGCTCAAGGCTGGTTGCTATTTTTAATTTGCTTGCGTTTAGACCTTTTATTACTGCGAAGTCCAGCAGGTCAGGTATTTTATTGAGGTCTGTCGGCCAATACGTTGGTTTTCCCGTAGATAGTACGTTGAAGTTGCTGCTTCTAATATATTTTTCTAACGTTGTACCCCTTGGCGTGTTAATTCTGGAACCCCATAATGTGTGCTTTGCATTAAAATCTCCTGCTGCTATATATTTGTTACCTAACGTTTGGTACTCTTCCTATTTTTCGAATGTCATTTTGTGTCTCGGAGGTGCATATACTGGTGAAATCTGGAAGTAATTGTCGTCGGTTTATATTGTGACAGTGGTTGCTTGTATGTGTTCTTGATTTGTTTGACTATGTAGGTGATGCTTGATGTCATTTTTTATTATTACTGCAGTTCCTCCATGTGCTTTACCTGAGGGGTGTTTGGTGTCGTAGATGGTGTAGTACGGTATTTTCATATAACTTTTTAGAGTGAAATGTGTTTCTGAAACAAGTAGTATGTCGATATTGTTGTTGTACAGGAATGTTTTAGTTTCTAGGGCCCTTTGTTGTAGGCCGTTAGAGTTCCAGGCTGCTATTTTCAGCGCGTCCGTTTTTATTTTTTGCTTATCATGTTTACAAGAAGTTGTAGCATGACTGTGATTTGATGAGTTTGCTGTCTGAGGACTTCGTTTTGTTCGCTTATCATTTTTGTTAGTAATTCGGAATTTTTGATGGATTGTTTTAGCAGTTCCTTTATTTCTGTAGCGTCGTTGTTGTTATTGTTCTGATTTTTTGTGATCGTTGCTTGACTATTGTGTTGGGTAACTTGCGCATAGCTTCGGTTACCTTGGGAATCCATGTTTCTGATTATAGGATTTGCTTCGTATTGCGTTTTCAGTGTTGTTTCGTTATCCGTTATTTTTTGTTGTGTTTGGTAGTTGTATGATCTTTTGCGAAGTGGTGGGAACAGCTTTCGTTGAATCTGGTTCCTTATTTCGCATCCTTTATAACAGGCTGGGTGGTTTCCGTTACAGTTGTAGTACTTAACTTCTTCTATTTTGCCTGCGTGTGGGCAGTGTGTTGTTAAATGATTTTTTGCACATTTAACACATGCCGGGCTTCTGTTACAATAGTTTTTTGTGTGCTCGTATTGTTGGCACCGCATACATTGCGGTATGTCTTTTTTGTAGCGTGGTGGTTCCACTGTTACTATTGTGTTTAATATTTTTTTTATTTCATAGATTTCTTTATTATTACTTCTGGGTTCTAGTTCAATTAGGAAAAGTGATAATGGTAGCTTCGTATCGTAACTTGTCATGTTATTTATTGTTCTAGTTTGATGGCCAATTTTTTCCAATTCTTCACTTAATTTTTTTGTGTTGGTTTTTGGGTGTAAACCTCTTATAACTATTTTATAGCTCCTTTCCGTTTTGAGCTGATATGTCTGGTAAATAGCGTTTTTTCCCTTTAATTCTTTTATTACTTTCCTATAGATTTCTGGGGTGTTTGTTTGAATTTTGACTTGTTCAAGTTTGGTTTGTTTAATCAAGAAATTATCATTCCCGACTATATTGCTTAATAGTTCAATAAGCGGGTCTATAATTTGTGCCTCAACGAATATTGGTGGCGGTTTAGTTATGTGCGTTGTTTACGTTTTGTTATTACTTGTCGGGTCGTCATCTATTTCCTCCGTTAATGAGCTGAAGGAGTTTCCTAGAGGTACTTCTTGCAGCCATCGCTGCTTTTCTCTGTTTGGATTTCCTGCGGTCCTTGTGCTTATAATTAGTTTGTGTTTTTTGCTGCCTTTTGCTATTTTCCAGTTTTCGTCCTGGTAATATCTGTCTTTATCTTGACTGCACTCCTCCTGTCTCTCCTGCTCTTGTATTACTTCAGTATCCATATCGTTTTGATTGTTGTTTATGTAATGCTTTTCTCCTTTCTTTGTTACTTTGATTATAGGAATCTGCTGCTGCATTTTAACTTCCCTTCACTTTCGCTATTCGTAACACTTGTAACACTTGATTGTGGCACACAACTGCCCGCACACGTCTGCTCGCCTTGGCCGCCCGAGCAGGAATGACTTAGCATTTTTATACACATCTGGTGAGCAGCCTATTCGTTTTTTCAATAGACATGCCCAAAGAAACACCTCATATAACGTGTCTATTCCTAACCAATATCGAAAAGATCATACAAAAGAAGTAAACGCGTTGGCCAAGAATATTGTAAATTTTTCAATTTTAAAATTTTTTTTCTTGTATAAAAAAATATAGCCGAATATGTAACAGTTTTCGTTTCTGATTTTCGTCTTATTTTGGTTTCCAATATCATCTCTTACATCATTTCTATCTGTAGCGGAACACTGCATATGAGCAAGGATTAGACAACAGTCGGATTGAGCAGTGTCCTCATTTTTCCTTTGTATATTTTTTAATAGCGGCCGCGAACACATGTGAAATCTATGCTTTTGAAAGAACGTTTTTTCATTTTCCGAGTAGTTTCAAGTTAGTAAAAGAAAGAAATAAACATTGAAATGTTTGTGCGTTATAGAAATTGTTTGCAGATCGCCGTGATGTGTTTGTAGAAGCAGTAGATAAGCAGACGCATCATTCAGATACAAAGTTGCTATGGGCATGCGTATACAGGCAAGATTTAATGTAGTAGTAGCAGCAATTGTTTGTAAGTATCTCGAAAACTAAGGCGGAGCGGCGGTTATATGTATAGGAACATGTTGCTCAGAATGTTGAATTTTACAACAAATTTAAATATCAGCAAAATCGGCAGTACAGCCTTGCTTATGAATATTTACAGAACATCGTTGTATCTTACAAAGCTGCAAATATTTCTAATTTGTTTGCGTAAGCAACACCATACATCATTCTTCATTTTATAGTCCATTATTTACTATATATTCCATTTTTGTTTCTATAATTCAACAATATAAGAAAAATGTTTTAAGCCGGAGAACGATTTCCGTACGTTACTTTACTACATACTGTATGATAATTATGCTATATAATGTCGTTACTTATACCAACTTATGCTTACAAATTTAGGATAAATTATTCGGTTCTAAACTCTTCTATGTTTTTGACTTCCTCATTAATGTATAAACGTTAATAATAAAAAGAGTTAATATGCATATTTATATCATTGACTTGCAAATACACATATCATGGAATTTTGCTCGAGCTGCCAAGCTAAACAGACGTTAGAAAATGTGCTCCAGTGAATACTACGTAATGATTATTGAATATGAGGTGGACGTCAGTGAAGGTGCCCACAAGAAATGCTCTTGATTTTCAACAATAAGGTTTATTATATTTTTTTAACAATTAACAACAAATAACGATTAACAACGCTTAATAACTAATAACGATTAACACTTAACAATCAAGAGTCAATAACCCGTTGTGTTTGCTTCGCATAACCTTTCGCACTTCGCAGCTCGGGGCAGAATGAATGTCTCATTCGAGGAAAAACAGATTCTTCCCTTAGTTGCCCATCGATATCCCCACTAGCATGCGTTTATTAGATGTACCGCGGCGGTTGCCGCGTATGTGTTCTTCCGAGAATTCGGCGAAATAAGTGTAGGGATATCGACGGTACATTGGGCACGCCGATGTTGCGCTTTGACGGCATAGCGCTTTGTGTCGCGAAGTCGACTGAAAGTCCCGTGGCGGATGTCGCCACAAATACTCAGAGAGCATGTCCGTTTATTTATGCTGGCCAGGAGAGTACCGGAAAGTTTGAATTTGACTTCGGTTGACAGTTGCACGTAGCGGCGATATTGTTTTGTCGGGAGTTTGTTTATTATTACATTTCGTACGTCGAGACAGTGTCAATGCCTTGAGGCAAAACAACATGAGTCTCGCTCGATTCGCATCATCATATGACTCATGTGCCGCTACACCACCAATCAAAATAACAGATGAAACATACTACACAAATAAAGATACAAATACGTAAAGTAAAAAACAAGCAATAAACTCATCTACAAAATCCTCTTTTGGAATTTTTCAACATATCTTTCTTTTAATGTTACGTCCTAGCCGATGAAATACGATTTCAACTATCTGTAATAGGATGTCCTTAACCTTAATTACAATTTGTCCAGCTGGACATTCGGTAAATTTGTCTAACTTAATTGCTAAATAACATGTGGATGGCTACTCCTAGCGGGATACCATCTTCGAGTTTGACTATTTTATTTCTTTAATCAGGTCAATGGGGTGTTTTCTTTCTAGTCTTCTATCTATGAGAGTTTTGCTCGCTTCAGCAGCCAGCTGGTTTGGATGTGTCTTCCCTTGTATTTTTCTGCGTACCTGCCGATTTCTTCTTTGATCGTTCATATTTTTAAGTCTTTGCGTATATCCTCGTTCCTGACATACTATGAGGCGTTGACTATTGTTCTCAGTATCTTCGATTGTAACAACTCTAGTTTATTTATGTGACCCATTGCTGCTGTCCCCCATAGCGGTATTCTGTACGGTCAATTTGGTTTTACTATCGTTTTGTAGATTTTTAGTTTATTTTCCATGCTCGAGTTTAGACTTTCGACTAGTTAGCCAGTACATCTGTCATCTTTTTATCCAAAGTTTGTCTATAAATGATTTAGTATGTTGTTTCCATGCAAGTTGTGTATCTAAGTGGAGTTGTCTGTGTTATGTGCGTGCCATTCAATTGGATATTTGGTGGTTTTCGTGTTCTTAGTATAAATGTAATATGGTTGCATTTAGTGGGGTTTGCTTTTATCTGTTTATCTTGTAGCCATTTTTCTATTTTTGTGATGTGTCCTTGTAGTAATGTGATTGCTGTTTCTGGATTAGTGTGCCTGACTAATACAGCCGTGTCGTCCGCAAATGTCAGTATTTTGCTATTGGTATCTCGGCCGTGTATAATGTGTATAATATTTGGCCTAAGACGCTTACTTGCGATACCCCTGCCTTGATGTCTTTTACTTCAGAATATACATCCTTTATTTTTACTACGAAGGTTCTGTTGCTTAGGTATGACTTGAGTGAGTGCTGAATTTGTTCCGGGAAGTGTAAATTAGGAAAGTATTGGATTCTTACAATTGCATTGAATATTCTTGTGATCAAACGTATTGCTTTTGGGGGAAGGTTTTTCAACATTGTACCATTGATTAGGTCGATTGCTGGTGTTTTATTAATTTTGTTTTCTCGATTATAATTATAATTTCTTGTGTTGTTGTATTAGGTAAGGTGTGGTGCTTGTTAGTTGGAGTATTAGTATTTTGCGCATCTTCGTCTGAATGACATTTGGTTTTACTGTTATTATTATTATATGGAGCAAATGTGGTAGAAAGATGGCTGTAGAAATCTTTAGCTTTGTTACGATCGTTCGCGGAGAGACGCGATCGCGAGGAAAGCGCGTCAGCGAGAGGCGTAAATTCTCGCTACGATTTGGTAATCGACGCCACGACATGGTCGCTCCCCTGTTTCGGTTAAGATAACAGAGGTGGTTGGAGATCAACACTGGATTACCAGGTTAACGAAAATGATATATTTTACAATATATGAAATATTACAAGAGCACGTCACAAGTTATTGAAAGATTAGACAGTTAATAGATATAGTAATTCGACTCGACTTTCTAATGATTAGAGTTCGACGACTTGTATTTAGTGTTTGTGTATTCTGTTCGGATCCCCAATCGATACTGATTGCCCTTCGATGGTCCTCTTGTGTTTTTTGGGAGACGACCCCCACTATGCTCGGGTCATCATACCGATCACGGCATGATCACGCGTGTCACCTCTTGTGCGTAATCAAAACAACGGACCGAATCGAAGGTGAATGAACCCGCTTAACCTGCTGATAGCCGACACCTTGTTTATTTGTCGGGCTGATTAAGACGATCCGTCTGCGACATTGTCGTGTCACGAGCGACGGTTAAAAATGCTACCTATGAAAAGCCTCGTGGCGTAACAGCTTGTTCTTCGTTGCTTCTGGCCCATATGTTGTCTGCTTTTCTGAGTACTGGGATTAGTTTTATTGGATTCTTTGTTTTATTCGTGGCTTTCCATGGAGAGTAATTGGCATTCTCGTGCGTAGAGAGTGTTTCTATGAATTTTGAGAATTCGTTATTATTGTGATCTTTTATTTTACTTTTAATTTCCTTTGCGAGTTTGTATAGATGTTTTTTGCTTTCACGTGTTCTATGTTTTTGCCATTTTGCTTTCGCTTTCCTTTTTTCTCTGATTTTGTCAAGGATATCTGTTGGAATTATTTTTGTTTGTCTGTTGTTTGGTTCATACATAGTAGTTGACCATGCCGCTTCTTGTATAATTTCTGTGAATGTTGTTACTGCCTGTTCGATGTGTTCGGCTGTTTTTAGTGGATTATTGCAGTTGATTTTCCTCTCGATTAGTTCTTTAAATGTTTGCCATTTGGTGCCTTTATTGCAAAGCGACTTTGACTTGCTATAAAGTATTGGTTTGCTTGTGCATTCTATTATTATCGGCGTATAATCGGAGCTAAGCTAAGGACTGGGTGTTATTTTTAATTTGCTTGCGTTTATAGTTCTTTTATAACTGCAAACTCAAGCAAGTCAGGAATTTTGTTCAGATCTGTCGGCCAGTATGTTGGTCTTCCTGTGGATAACATATTGAGATTACCTGTTCTAATTTTATATTTATATAATATTCTTCTAGCTCGAGGTGTTCTACCTCGAGGTGAATTTGACTATGTAAGTGTTGTGTGATATCGTTTCTAATTATTACTGCTGCCGCTCCGCGTGCTTTCCCTGAAGGGTGTTTGGTATTATAGATGTAATATGGTATTTTCATGTAGCTTTTTGGCGTGAAATCTGTTTCTGAAACAAGTAATATGTCAATATTATTGTTATACAGAAATGTTTTAGTTTGTGGGCCCGTTGCTGTAGACCATTGAAGTTCCAAGCTGCTATTTTCAGCGTGTCCATTTCAATTTTCTACTAAACATGTTTGTAAGTAATTGTAGCATGACTGTCATTTGTTGTGTTTGTTGTCTGAGTACTGCATTTTGCTCACTTATCATTTTTATTAGCATTTCAGTGTTCTTGATAAAAAGAGTTCGTCAAAAAGTTTATTTAAATTATTGCTATAGCACCTTAAAGTTTATTTTTCTTTTTAAAAAACACTTTTTTTTAAACCAGCCAAACACTTTAATTTTACATTTGTTTTGCCGTTGTTTAGTTCACCCAGAAGAAAAATATATAATAATTATCCCTTTTTTGGTTTTTTGTTTCAGTCAAGAATTGCGAAATGGATCTTTCACGCCGATTGAAAACTGTAACCCATGAAATAGGCTTAGAAATCCGTTATAATTTTTTTTATCTTTAAAAAAAATTTGTTGTACTCGTTAAATATACAGGGTGGTTGGTAACTGGTGGTACACGCGGAAAGAGGGTGATTCTACGCGAAAAAAGAAGTCGAAAATATAGAATAAAAATTATTTTTTTTTTTTTCGTTTTTCTGCAGTGAGATCCGTTATAACGAGACGTGATAAAGTGCACGCGTACCGAGCGAAAATTCAAAGTCGATTTTCTCAAAAACAAAGCCTCAAACGAAAAATTTTTATTAGTGCCCTTCCGAACAATATCTCAATATTCTCAAAGTTCTATCATGGCAATACTCATGCGATTTACAATGCTTNTACTTGGAATATCGTTTGTGTTTTAATAATTTTTTCTTTTTCGCTTTTTGTTCGATTTGGTGATTTGTCTTGCCTTGGTTATATAGGCGTTATGTCGATTTTTCCAGATGTTAAACAATTGTTTTTTAGTTAGGCTGGGGGTGGTTGATATTGAGGATGGTATGTTAGCTTGTCATCCAAATGTTACCCAAATGGGGTATGTCCGGTCGTTTCTTGTACTGAAGTATTATATCTATTGAGATATGTATAATTTTGTGTGCTAGTCCAGATTAGTCACTACTAGGGACACACGTATGTGAGTTGAGTGTGTGGAAGTACGTGTGTGCACAGCGTCTCGAAAAACAGATGAATGCAACTGTTCCGTTAGTAGTGTGGTATAGAAGATGGTGAGACAAAGAGTGTTGAGATGCGTACAAATGTATATCGACGAAGATACTATAAATCATTTATTGAATAAATCTTAAACTATTTTAATATAATTTCTAAATGTAATCTAAGTGTTCCTTTACTTTTATTTCGGCGATTAAGATCCACAATTCTCAACAACATCCCATGCATATTAATTTCAGATTATCGTCCCAATCGTTTTGTCCGTCGGTCGTACAAGTTCCAATATTGATGTTTTATTGATATTTTGTAAGGAATGAGAGACCGATTATTCCATCTTCGATTAGGGGAAAATAGTCAGGGACTACGTGGAATTGTTGATTTTCTTGAGCATGGTTAGATTGCAAATTTTGACGGTGGCGTGTTTGTCATTTCCCATTAGGAAAGTCTTTGGGCTGGAGGTTTGGACGTTCAGTGAAGCCTTTTCTTTTATAAGGCTTATTCCTGTTCCAGTATCGATGAGAAATCTGGCTCTTCCTCCGTCTCTTCGTTGCAATACGATTGACAATAATCTTCCCGTAGTGGTGCAGTTAACTCTAGGTGTTTCTTCTGGATTCTCCGTTGTTTGGTTTACTCGGGTGGGATCTTCCCTTGGTTGGTGAATGAAAAGCTTCGAGAGTAGCAGATCTCGGCTGCGTGTCCGGTTCGTGAACACTTGGAACATTTTAGTTTCAGCGGTCACCTGATGGTTGGTTAGAAAACTGAGTAAAAGTTCGTGGTCGTAGATCGGTGGCATTTCGCTTAGATACGGGTGTAATGTTGTCAGATCGACTCTTTCGGCGGTTGGTAATGACACGATTTGCTTCTCGTAACCATTGTTCTCTGTCGGCTGCTAGTTATTAGGCAAAGTTCAGGTTCTTCTGATCGCTAGCTACCACCATCTGTCCTATTTCGTATCGTAAATTGAGCAAATACATCTTTAGTGCTTCGCGTTCTTCAATATCCATAGCTACGCTCGTTCAGTTGGCGTGCGGTTTTCATTTTGAACTGCGTAAATTAATTTATTGAGCTGTTGTCGAAGCCTGGAGTTGAAAGATTGTACGCTTTCTGTTGCTCCTTGTTTTAAATTTTTCAGTTTATGTCTGTAATTACTAATAGAGGTTGGAGCTGTGTTACGTTCTATTTAGTTGCCGACGAGAAGGTAGCGTTAACTGACGTTTAATGCAACTGGCAATAAGCTCCACTTTCGGCTAACCTGCTATGTGCGGGAATACTGGCATGGGAGAGGATTAAAGTTGTTCAATAGTAAATTAACAATATGTAATGATTTTATTCAACTTGATTCTTATTGATTCCTACTTGATTTCGATATTGACAATTGATTGACAGACTAACGGATATAAAATTCTTCGGTTGACAAAATGGTAATTCCTCGGTTGACAAAATGATGATTCTTCGGTTGACAAGATAATGATTCCTCGGTTGACAAGATGATGATTCTTCGGTTGACAAAATGATAACTAACTCTTCGATAGACAAAATAATAACTAACTCTTCGATAGACAATGGTGATTATTCGGTTGACGAACGGTAATTAATTAATATGCTCAATAGACGAACAATAATTATTACTCGATAAACGAACGGTAAATATTCTCAGTCGATTAACGAACAGTAAATATTCTCATTACTGACTTGTCTGGGTAGCTACATTTATATCCGTCGGTGATGCGAAAACGTCGGGGTCTTTCTTTTGAAAATGTTTGGGAAGATCCCCAATGTTTGTTCGACTGCCGACGTTGTTTACAATTTAAATTGTCTTAATATCGTTATAGAAACATAATTAGGTAAATATAAAGACATAGTTAGATATGTTTTCGCAAGATATAGTTTTTAGTGGCTTTAAGTGCCTTTCACTTCAAATACTGTAAACATGGTTTCAAATAAACGTTTTTTTACCGTGATTTGAAAGAAATTATCAATTTTACTTTCGCGCTACGGATCGTGCGGGTCGCGGGACGTAACAACTGATACGTGTTGTCTTAAACATGAATATGTCTTCAAACAAGTTAACTTGCGCTAGAAAGACATGCCACGCACGTCGAGATGCTTTTGTTACAGCGTCGTATATACCACGTCGATAGGCATTTGTCGCAGAAATAATCGTTTCAGATCGTTTCACGCAGATCATTTGTATCTCGAGCTACAGTTTCAGGGTGCACGACGTCACATAGTGTTTCGCACGTTCGCGGGGAGACGCGATCTCGAAGAAGCGCGCCAACGGAAGTCGTAAATTCCCGTTACGATTTGTTAATCGACGCCACGAATCGTTCGATCCCTTATTTCTTGTGGGATAATAAGGGTAATTAAATTAAATATAACGCTGCTTTTAACAGGTTAATATATATTTGAACGAACCAACAACTTAGGTGTAATACAAAATGAATGTGTGATATAAAACAACTACGAGTGAGTACGACCTGAGACTCTGTTCGCGTTGTAGCGTATGATAATGTATTTTGTCGACTGACTGTATTCGACTGATTGACTCGAGGAGACAGAATGCCCGGTGACTCGAGGTGTTAGCAAGTCAGATGTTGACTATACGCGTATAGTAAAAACAGAGAAGTGCGTTCTCGTAGCTCTTACGGAATAAAGTTCGGTATGGGTCTTCCTTTTGAACTAAGCACGCGGATTCGTTGTTCACACTTTTCGCTAGGAAAGTGAGGGTAACGATCCGCGATGTCCATTGGTTATAGCCGAAGTTAATAGTTGAAGATAGGAGAAAAAAGCCTCCTACCCCCGTGGCTTGTGGATGACGTAGTTTCTGGAAAAACCCAGCTGGAAAATCCAGCTTTCCCGTTAGGGAAATATTCGCTTTCTCCGTAATTAGTGCGAACGCATAATAAACCTAAGGACTGTTTCAAGGGCCATTCATAAACCGAAAACACTTACAGGAACAATGATTCTTTCAAGGTTAATAAGAGTTAGTTTTGAATATCAAGGCAAAATGTAAACCGAAAGCCTAAGTTTATGGTGGGTCCTTAGGTTTATTGGGGGTCTGAATAGGGGTGCAGACCCTTGGCGGCCAGGTAATTAGAGACGTCGAGCGGTCAGTTTCACGCGACGTAACACATAGAGTCATCGAAATCTTGAAAATATTTCAGAATAGATTATTAATAAATAAAATGCTATTGTTGCCGTGAGTATATATTCATATCCGTATAAAATTCTTTATGTAAGACTCTACCAACGCGCTGAGGCGCTGCTTAAAACATTGCACTCGCAGACGCGGTGAGGCGTGTTATATTGTAGCGCACGGCACACGTAACCGTGAGTTTATTTTTATTATTGAGTTTATTTATTTTATTTTATTTATTGCCAGTTGCATTAAACGTCAGCTAATGCTACATTCTCGTCGGCAACTAAATAGAACATAACACTGGGTGCGAAAGAAGATTCCAAGAAATGTGATGAACTAACTGTGTGGAGTCTGTGTGAAGGGAGAAATGACAATGGTGCCATTCCCGAGAACAGCTCATCATATATGTTTCGCCCGTTCGCGGGGAGACGTAATCTTGAATAAGTACGTCAACGGGAGTCGTAAATTCCCGTTACGATTTGAAGAATCGACGCCACGAATCGTTCGATCCCATATTTCGGTTAAGATAGTAGAAGTGGTTGAGTGTTTATAACGCTGATCTAACAGGTTATAATGTGTGTTTCCAACAATTATTCACAATTTAGATTTGCTACAATTTAAATGTTGTCGCGATTTGACCGTCCTTGGACTGATATGCAACTCTGATATATATCTAAGAGATGCAGTATATGTGGTAACTGAGATGTGATTCTAGAATGTGTATCAGAGTATTGACTTTTTTTTTACGTGGAGAAAATCCGCACGGTCGCCAGGCCGCTCCTGGGGAAAGCGGCGTGGTAGTGTCTGGCTCCAACTGACTAAAACCTCCACGACTAACCGTCCCGGCTGCAATTGGGAGAGGCCCTGGAACAGGTATGGCGTCAAAACACTGTCCCTCCCCCGCGCCCAATACCACCGCTAACGGGGCGGTGTATGTCACACCGCGCCTCGCCGTCGGAGCCGCCGTGCTAGGCAGCCCAGTTCCCCCACCGGACTGCTTGACGGCCCCTAGGCGCTGAGCCGCCAGGCGCCCAAGCCTGAAATCCCATCGGGGGGCGCGGCGGACCCAGCGCGTCTTCGCCAACACCACACGGAGTGGTCACTCATCCTAGACCACCCCGTGCCCGCTGCTGCTTAACTTTCGTGATCTGACAGGAACGAGTGTATCCAGCGCAGTCAACCGGCGTTGATCAGAGTGTTGGCTGGATTTCAACTAACTTTCCGCTCTCATGTCATGACGGAGGAAAATTCGGTATCGTTGCATTGCTCGAACGCAGAAAGCGGATTCGTTGGTCTTGCTTTTCATTAGGGAAAGAGAGGGTAACGATCCACGTTGCTCATTTGTTATAGCCAATGTTAATGAAAAATAGGTGGAGAAAACCTCCTACCAACGTGAATTGTGGATGACGTTACTGGAAAAACCCAGCTTTTCCGTTAAGCAATTTACTCGCTTTTCTCCGTGATTTTTGAAAGCGTATAATAAACCTAAGGACTGCTTTAAGGACCAGCCATAAACCGGTACATTTGCAGGACTACAAATAAATATAATGGTAAACGAAAAGCTTAAGTTTATGGTAGGTCCTTAGGTTTATTGGGATCACAATGACGGTATGTGGGGTTCGGACGGCCAGGTCATGAGTCGCACGGCCCATCTCACGCGACGTAACGATATGCGTCAATGTTCCGTGGAAATCGTTCACAGTGATATCAGTGGCAGAGCTCAGTGCAAATCGTTAGGTGGAGGAAACTACTTCGTAACTTTCATTGATGATTTCTCTCGTTTCATGCACGTTGGAATCATCAGTGGGAAAAGCGAAGTATTCAAGTGCTTCAAGGAATATCAGATGAAAGTGGAGGCCCTGCTTCAGTCCAAGATAAGTGCCTTCCAAACTGTCAATGGCGGTGAGTACACAGGGATCAATTTTGAGAGCTACCTGAAGGAGAAAGGTATTCTGCATAGGAAGACCGTCCCTAGGAACCCTGAGCAAAATAACGTTTTAGAACGAGGTAATAGGACCCTGGTTGAGATGTCTAGGTGTTTACTCATCCAGTCAGGGCTCCCTGACTATCTGTGGGGAGAAGCTGTAAATACCGCGTGCCACATAAGGAATTTATGCCCATCCGTTGCTATCGGAGATAAAATTCCATTGGAGTTGTGGAAAGGTGAGGGATGCGACATCCAAGGGGAGATAAATAGACTAAGGGTATTTGGATGCAACGTTTGGTACCTAATAAGCCGAAGCGGAAAGAAATTTGATAGTAGGCCAGATGAGAGGGTTTTTTAGGTTACGACCGACAAGTCAAAGGCTACAGGATCTATCTACCGAAGACTAAGAAAATGATAATATCTTGTCATGTTCGGTTCGAAGAAAATGTGTTTCCTTACAAGGGTGTTAGTGTGGACATGAGTGATATCAAGAAGAAATTTTCTGCCTGGGTATGGGATGTTGAAGACTTTGAACCTGAAAAGGGAATTGAGCAAATTGATATTGAGGTCCAAAGTGATGGTGAAAATGATGAGAGGGAAGTGATATTTTACGGACAATTTAATTAATGAAAATAATCAGGAGGGGGCTGTAAGTGTACCGATTATGCCTTGGAGGTCAGTAAGACTGCATAAGCCAAAGAGTTGTAGCAGTTGTGCTCATGTTGCAACGGTTTGCAAAACTGAAAGTTTATGTGTGTCTGTTAATGTGTACGAAACCCTGCTCAAAAGTGAACAGAGGCAATTATGAAGGAATTGGACAATCTAGTGAATAAAGATGTGTGGGGTATAGTGCAAAGGCCATTGGATAAAAATGTCATTGACTGTAAGTGGGTCCTTGTCGTCAAAAGGAATCCTGATAGATATAAGGCTAGGCTTGTAGCTTGGGGGTTCTGGCAAAGGCCTGGGGTAGACTATTCGGAGACCTTCAGCCCAATCGTAAAACGTAGAACCCTGAGAATTCTACTTGCTCTGTGTGCTGAGAATGAGTGGAGTTATGAACATATTAATGTAGAACAGTCCCTTGGATGACTGGACCTGAATTTTTTGAAGTTCCAAGGAAAGGCAGGACTCAATATGTGTATAAACCTAAGAAGAGTCTGTATGGACTGAAGCAAGCTGGAAGAATGTGGTTCAAGCATATTAATAATATTTTGAAGAGTATGAATCTGAACCCATGTATGAGTGACCCAATGTGTGTATGTGAATGCATCCAAAGAACTAACTGTAGCGGTGTATGTGGATGATATTCTTGCGTCAAACTGCGATTTGTATGTTCAAGACTAGCATTTAGGAGAAACTAAACATTAGGATGCTAGATACTGACACTTAATTTTTGTCCGTCTATCTGAGTAAGCCAAACAGCACTACTATCGTGTTTGACCAATCTGTGCAGATAGGCCAAATGTTGGATGACATTACTCATGAGACTAGCTAAGGAATGTGAAGCTGGTTTTGACATTAAGTGCAATGAACCCTTTGATAATAAGTTGCACGAACAGGCTGCTGGGCATATATGTTTGCCGCTACTGTAAGCCGTCCTGATGTCGCATGTGCGATAGGTAAGCTAAGCCAAATATATGCAAATCCGACTATGTCTGGTTGGAAAGCAGTGAAGCGTATTTTTAGTTACCTGCTAAAAACGAAAGACTTAAACCTCGTATACCAAGAGACAGGGCAGCATTTGAAGGTGTTTTGCGATTCAGATTTTACGGGCTGTTCAGTAGATAGAAAATCTAGGAGTGGGTATGTTTTCATACTTGCTGGTGGTGCAATATCTTGGTTATCAAAGAAACAACCCATTATATCTTAGTCGACATGTGAAGCAGAATTTGTAGCAATGCAGAAGGCAGCAAGGGAGACTGTGTGGATATTTTTACTGTTAAAGCAGTTGAGTCAATTGTCATATTGTCACCGCCAATGCAAAATTATCTGCAATATTGGAACTATTTTATGGTCCAAGGATGAGGTAGTCACTGAGAGTTCTAAGCACGATCTGTTATTTCTACGTTAAGAATTGCGTGTAAAAAGGTATATTAGATTATGTTTATGTGCCAAGATCTGAGAATGTTGCTGATATTCTTACCAAAGGTTTAAACAGAGTCAAGACTCAATATTTTACCAAAGCTATTGGGTTTATAGAAACTATAACTAAAGGAGAGTGTTGACGAAAGTATTAGGTTGGTATGATCACTAGTTCCCACATGCAAAATTGGTACGACCTCCAACGTCGCTCTTTTGATTTTGGCGTCCGACACGTGTTAATTATCTGAGTGTATCCGGTGTGTTCATATGGCTGTACATGGTGGAGAAATACAGAATATAAAACCTGAATCTGAGTGAATCAATTAAACATCGTACTCCAAAACCTATTTCATAACAGGTATAAAGTAATACATTATAACGTAATACTATACAACGTAATACTTTAGAACGAAATTCTGTGTAACGTAATACAATATAGCGTAATACGTTATAACGTTATAGTATATAACGTAATACTATATAACGTAATACGTCATAACATTATAGTATAAAACTTAATACGATATAACGTAATACGTTATAACGTAATACTATATAACGTAATACGATATAACGTAATACTATATAAAGAAATATAATATAACGTAATACGTTATAACGTATTGCTATATAATGTAATACCTAATAACGTGATACGTAATAACGCAATACGTTATGACGTAATACCTAATAACGTAATACGTAATAACGAAATACATTATGACCTAATACTATATAATGTAATATGTTATAACGTTATACTACACAACGTAATACTGTATAACATAATTTTGTTGGAATACAACGATATTACTCATACAGACACCTACACAGGCACTTCGTCAGGACACTTACGCAGGTCATACTCAGTACTGTATAGAGAGTGGGACTAAAAATCTTTAAGGGGCCATGGGTCACTACCTACAGTCAGTGTGAGAATAACTAGCGAACTGTCGACAATCCATATCACTTATATACATTCAGTTCTGTAATATTGTTTAATAAACATCACCCAACATTATTTCAACATACCCATTGTGTCTTCCAACAGACTTATTTTCTTAGACATTTTAAGATTAAATTCTAACAGGTTATGAGCCCAGACCCAATGTGCTAGTGTTGAAATAAGTTCGTGACTAAAGTGAATATTAAACAATTAACATAAAGTACTAAAGTATAGTATAAGTGTATAAGTGTATAAGTGCGGACTATAGCAAACTAAAAATCACGGGTAGTACACGTTTCGAGATTCAAAGACTTAACGGTAGCAACTACGTGACCTGGAAAGACAAACTGAAATTGTTATTCATTAAGAATAAAGTTTGGACAGTGATTAGAGATCCAACTCCAGCGTCTAAAAAGGTGGATCAAAATTGGCCAGATAAAGACGATCAGGCTCGTGCGACAATTGGGATACTTGTCGAGAATAGTCAGCTTATTCACATTCGGGGCGCAAAATCGGCGAAGCAAGTGTAACGTCGCTCAAAAGCCAGGAATCTGCCGACCTCAGGATATGTAGATGACACCTGATCATGCGATAGTGTAAGGTCGTCCGAAAGCTAGGAATCTGCCCCCCGCCCGTGAAATATGCGATTCATAGCAAAAAAGTAAAGATCCCAGTCCTTTAGTCAGTAAGATAGTCTGTATTTCGCTATTGAAGTGTAAAAGGCGACAAGAAAACATTCTTTATGGGCAATGACAAATACGAGACAGACGAATACGTCTACGTTAGAATCTGTAACAAAAGAAACAAATACTACATAGTGTTACGACCGTTCGCGGAGAGACGCGATCGCGAGGAAAGCGCGTCAGCGAGAGGCGTAAATTCTCGCTACGATTTGATAATCGACGCCACGACTCGGTCGCTCCCCTGCTTCGGTTAGGATAACAGAGGTGGTTCGAGGGATTAACACTGGATTACCAGGTTAATTAAATGATATATTATACAATAAATAAAGTATTACAAGAGCACGTCACAAGAGATATAAAGTATTATAAGAGAACGTCACAAGATATATACAGATTAAACAATTATAATAGCAATTATAGTAGCAATGATAATTCGACTCGACTTGTAATGATTAGAGTTCGACACTCGCAATTATTGTTCGTATGCTCGGTTCGGATCCTCAAAAGATACTGAGTCCCTTCGATTGTCCCTTTCGATTCCTGGGAGACGACCCCCCACTAAGCTCGGATCAGGCCACCGATCACGCCATGATCACCTCATGTGTGTAAACCAATCAACGGACCGAAACGAAGGTAAATAAGCCCGCCTTACCTGCTAATTACCGACACCTTGTTTTTATCGGGCGGATTTAGACGATTCATCCGCGACACTGTTGTGTTACGTACGAGGGTCAGAAATGCTGCCTATGAAAAAACCTCACGGCGTAACACATAGTACCTGACGACTTCCCACTAATTGAAGACGGAATCATAGGGTTACCAAAACTATCGATACAAAATTACAAACGACCAAACCCAACTCAACGATCATGTATTCTTATTTCAGCCA
>JACXIX010000083.1:165705-181833 GCA_014737535.1 Bombus cullumanus | reverse complement strand
CACTCCAACCACGTTATGTAAGACTTAGTTACAATGATACGTTAAGTACGCGACTGTTATAAGAGACCGGTGAGGATATGTTGACTATTCTAAGGATGCAGAAATAGTGAGTTTTCTGGCGATACTATGTCTGAGGAAGGCTAGGGGTGGGTGTGTCTAAGGACACGGGACTATCGGATTTGTTGATGACAATTTTGGTCAAGGAAGTGAGGGCAGTAGACACCGTCTCCGATTGGGTAATAAGACAGTTGGTGGACCAGGAAGGGTTTCAGCCGCCCTCGCGAGAAAGTTGCTAACGGAACATACCAGATGTGGAGAAAAGCAACTTTCTAAGCTAACACGTGGTAGACAAATAAACGTAAAGGTAAATCCAACACAGGAAATACTCGCTTGGTCTAAAGGACCTTAACTATGAAAATTCCAAGACCCCTGGTGGGTACTTAAGACTATTGAGGGTACGCGCCAAGGATGTGCTAACATCTGGGTGCCATCCTGTCCGCGGTGTGTGGCCTGGTCTCTGATGTGAATCGACGTTACATGATCGTACTCTCAGCATTGTCGGTACTGGTCATCGCGACTCTCTTATATTCGCGGTACTTAAAATTTTGATAGCGATTACTTTTTTCGCTTAGATCACGTCGGGGTCACCACTTTTGTAGAGGACTGGTAAATAGGATGTTTGACCGTGAGATTTACTAAATGTTATTGCTTGTTGTCGTAACCGTCGAATATATTTAAAAATAATAAATTAATATACATACAGGCTATATTCGCTGAGTCGCTCGTACAGAGTATAAATCGCAAAGTAAAATTGCTAATGTTGAGAATTTTGGACTTTTGAAGCCGAAATAAAGTTACAGGAACACAAAATTTACACTTTTAATTAGTATTAAAATAGTTATACATTTATTTATTGGATCTCTATTATATTTATCGATACACATTTGCACGCGCCTCAGCACTTTCTTCTATACTCGACTGTTTTTCGACTGTCCCAGATGCTTCTAACGACTGAGCTGTTTACATTCATCTGTTTTCGAGACGCCGTGCACACACATACTTCCACACACTGATACTCACATACAAGTATTCTTAATGCGCATTTAATCTAGTCCAGCACAGAAAATTATACATATCTCAACACACCTTAATTTTTGTGCTGCACATTCATTTCCTTTTATAAGTCAATCAAACCATTCTTAAAAGTAATGTAAAATTTTCAAATTTGTTTCTCCTTAGAGCCTTCGTTAAAATATCAGCTACATTGTTTTCTGAGTCTACTTTTATAATGTCAATCTCTTTATTTTCGTAACTTTCATTCACAAAATGGAAATGAACTTCAATGTACTTGGAATTTTTTGTTAAGTTTCCAAATTTTGATATTGCAATCGCTCCAGAATTATCTTCGTAAATTTTTATTGGTGTCTCGATCATTATTTTGAAATCATTCAATAATTTCTTTACAAATTTTATTTCGCTCACAGCTTCTGATAAAGCTACATACTCGGCGGCTGTTGATGATTTTGTCACGCTACTTTGCTTTCTCGCTTTCCAGTAAATTGCGTTTCCGAAAGATCTTATGATAAATCCCGTAGTAGATTTTCTATCTACTTTATCTCCAGCCCAATCAGCGTCAACAAAATAATCAATAACTGCAGTATTCAAATTTCTATTATAAGTTAATTTTAATTTTCTCGTTAAATATAAGTATTTCAGAATTCTCAATGCATATTTATAATGGGTCTCGTCGTAACAGTTTTGAAATCGACTTAAATAGTTTACACTATAGGTAACGTCTAATCTTGTTCCAGTACTAATATATGTCGGAGATGAAAGAATACTGGAGCCTCTGGAATTTGGGATAATCCCGTAAACATTGTAATCTAGAGTCTACCATAGCCATAATTAAAGAATTGTAGTCCGATTGTAATTTTGTATTTGTTCGAGACTTGTGAGAGTGAGCTTGGGCTCGAAGCGACGACCAGTAGTAGTAACGTAGTAGTACGATCCAACAAACTGAGATCCATCCGTGTACGAAATCGAAAATGATCCGTCGTGCCATTACGGTCTGACTGATGGCTCACAGAATGCAGTTGGCACCTTGAATACTAATCATAATGTTACTGATTTTGCTTCTTCAATTATTACTAAACACCCGATCAGAGTTTTGCTCTTGAACTGGACCCTTAACTTATTTGGAACGCTTAATTGAATGGTAAATAATACCAGTTGTCCGAGTCTAATATCAGAAACTCAATATTTTAGTTACACCCGAGGACGTGTGAAAGTCAGAATGGCCGTGTCGGAGATAGAAGGGCACCGAAGCCTCTGGAATTTTGGGAATATCCCGAAACATTATAATTTAGATCCTACCATAAGCCGTAATTAAACAATTGTAATCGCCCTTAGTAATTGTTCGAAACTTGTGACAGTGGGCTTGGGCTCGAGGCGATGGCTGGTCGCCGAACGTAGCCGCGGTCAAGAGATGAACGTTTATCTAATAGAGATATGGAGTAATAATAACAAGAAATAGTTGTGACGGCACATGACAGTAAACATTCCAACGGTCTCTGTCCCGTAGCTCGCCACGTGCAGACCCTCTTCTTTGAAGAAGACGATTGCCAGATGTCGATACGTCTCCGCAGTACATATTCGGCTGGCCTGAGGGCCCGTTATAAATCTTAAATAGTTTAGTTAACTAGAGACCTTCAAACAGACAAACAGTCTTTATCCCAACTACGGGAAGATAGGGGAAAACTACTTCTTCACGAACGGCGGCTCCCGCCAGCAACTTCTCCTCGAGGGTGGCTAGCATCTTTTTCTAACCGCCGATATGAAAATTGACCAAAAGTCGCGTATCGGTTGACTCAGTCGCGAGAGCCAAGACCGCGTGCGGAAACCGAAATATTAGTGCTACCGCGTTTTAACCCCGAACTCGCGGACGCCGACCCAGCTGCGTGGTGCGCGACTACCAGTGTGCTTATGGAAAAAAGGGCTCTACAAGGAGACTAGTTATATCTTACTATAAGTCGTGCCCTGGAGGGTACTGCAGTACAGTGGTTTACGCATGTTCCGGTCCATGGTCTTACGTGGTCAAAATTTAAGGAAAATTTTCTTTCGCATTATAGTGACACAGAGACGGCAACCTCCACGCTAATTAAGATATACGATGAATTATCACTGGAAAACGAGACCATGGGGGCTTATGGCAACCGTATTCGCTCCACTCTGTGGGCGACATAGGCAAGTCTAACCAACGCCGATCTAGTTAACGCCGTCGTCCTTCATCGAATGACTGCTCTAGACCAGAGTGTTGAACGGATAGCACTCACGCACGATGTCCAGACCCTGGATCAATTCCAGAAGGAGATGAGAGCTCTCTCGCGCGCGAGGAAGAGGCTGACATCTTCGTCAAAGAATCCATCGGCGGAACCTGAAGTCAAACGACTCAAGCTATCGGGCTATCGGGTGAGGTGCCTTTACTGTAATAAACACGGACACAAGGTAGCGGACTGCCGCGCGAGGATCTCCGCAGGGAGGGCTCGCTTAAGCGAGTCTATGAGGGCTGGCAAACCCACGTTCCCGCAGCCAGGAAGGACCGTCGGGACAAGCGTTCTGCCTACGTGAGTCCTCTATGTACACCGCAAGGAAGGTTGCTGTGGTGTGAGACTAAGTCTTCCCCACGGAGCCTTGGGTAGTAGCGCACCCACGATCCTGAAGCGAAGGGTGAGACCGTCGGGAGAGCCGCCGAGGGCATTTCCTCAACTCCCGCTTACGTGAGTCTCATCTGGGTTTGTCGAGGACGGTTAGCAGGATAGCCGTGCAGCGGAGACGTGGCGGTGCATCCACAAAGAATAGTCCCACCATTGACTAAGAATGGTACCACGGGCGGTCGAGTGTTAGCCCAGAGGGTGTAGCGAGCCCTCGACTCGGCCAATTATGGGTATGGACTCGTGGTGGCAGTGGTTGTGGCCAAATGCAGGCAAGAGGGCCGATTTAAGGGGGTCTTGGCGCCCCCGAATGGCCTTCGGCGGGTGAACAGCGTCCCACCTGCTCCGGATACCGTCCCGAGGAGACGGTAGGGCTTGGAAAGGGCCCCGTTCGACCTGAGACGAGTGAAAGCCCCTGCAGGCCTAACTAATCGAGGTAACCTGGTACTTGATACCACGTGCGCTGGTTGGGCGTAACCTAACCCCTATGGCTCTAGGGTAGCCCGGGTGCTGTATAGAGATTCAATCCAAGAAAAGCACCTGATACCAAAGAACCACACTACATGCCGCGCGAGGATGCGTGTAGAAGAGCGGAAGGATACACGACGCCAGGAAAGAAGCCTACCAGGTACATCGTCCAAGGTAGTCTGCTTCAAGTGTCGTGCGGTGGGCCATATCGCACCTAACTGCCCGTCGCTGCGAAGAGGAAACAACAACCCTGATGTTGAGCGTGGAGTCGATTCCTGCGTAGTGGAGTCCCCGACGGGTAACTTAAGTCACCGGGCTGAGTCGTTCCCATTTTTCTTCGATTCTGGAGCCGAATGTTCACTAATCAAAGAATCCGCAGCCTCGAAATATGCCGGCAAAAGAATGACCGGCGTAGTGGTAATGCGAGGTATAGGGAATACTTGTGTCAAAGGTTCGTCTCAGATTCTGTCCACTATGGAGATAACTTTTCATGTCCTTGCCGATAGTTATTTGAAGTGCGATATCATGATTGGCCGTGAAATTTTGAGCCAAGGTTTCGACGTACATATTTCGCGTAATAGCCTCGTTATCAGTAAAACAACGACGATTGATGCCTGTAGTAAAGTCGCGGGAAAAGAGATCAACATTAACGAGGTTGACACGGATGTAGTTGGTAGCAACAAAAGTCGATTGATTTCTATTCTCGAGAAATTCCGAAATTCGTTTATTACTGGCTTCCCACGTATCCGCGTAAGTACGGGCCAGCTAGAAGTACGATTAATCGACCCAAATGTCACCGTCCAAAGAAGCCCCCATAGACTTAGCGAGGAAGAGCGGATAATCGTGCGAGAAAGAATCAGCGAACTAATCAGAGCAGAGATCATAAGGCCTAGTAATTCGCCATTCGCAAGTCCTATGCTACTCGTGAAAAAAAAGGACGGCTCCGATAGGCTGTGTGTAGACTTTCGAGCGTTAGATAAGAATACGGTCGCGGATCGTTATCCCCTACCCCTTATTGCGAATCAAATAGCAGATCGAATAGTCAATATATTTAAAGAGTAATTATGTCTCTGAATACAGATTAGCACTAGAAGGTTGAATTCGTCGCCAATATAATGCACTCGATACAAATCGCTATGAATATTCGTAAGCCGTGACTCGGGAATACTGATTGTCGTTGCGGTCGCGTTCGACTATTTATTTCGGTCGGGGGAAAGTCAGAAAATTCGAATTTGACTTCCTGCGACGGTTGTATGCGTGTCTCGCAGTTGCATGCATGAACGAGACTTTCTGGTCGTCACCGACTGTAATTCCAGTCTCCAGCAACAAGGTACACTTAAATGACAGGGTCCACAGGTGGTGGGCCTACCTACAAACTTTCACCTTCGACATTATGTATCGGGAAGGTAAACGAATGGCCCACGTAGATTTCTTCTCCCGAAACCCTGTAGATTTGGTCCGCCGCACGATCAACGAAGTTACAGAGAAAGAAATCAATCTGACCGAATCAATCTCTCCGAAGATTGGTTATTAGCGGAACAACGTTGCGATCCCCAAATCATAGAAATCGCCAATAAATTGCAGAACGCGGACGATATCGCGAACACGTTCGAATTACGATCCGGCACCCTCTACCGTAAAATACAAAGAAAAGGCAGAACTCTCTGCTTGCCCATTGTCCCGAGAGGTTCTGGGTGGTCTAGCAACGAATCAATACAACTAAACGGGAACGAAATATTTTTTCAGGGGCTGAAAACCATTCTCCCAGGGCAAACCAAAATCGAAACAATTTATCTGGATAAATTTCCGACAAGAGTATGTTTCTGCAATACTGGTGAGCAACCAACCGTAATTACTAATGATCTTTCTTATGAAAACGATCTCGATAAAATTGCTAAAACGAAACAAATAATTAGACTAGACCATATTGAAGACAAACTTCGTATTCCTATTGAAAAAAATCCTTCTACATTACATAGACGTATTTAACCTGGAATCCGATATCCTACCTTGTACCAATTTAACAAAACACACCATCACCTTACGGGAAAACAAAATCGTCAATACCAAATCATACCGACCTGCCGAAGCCCATAAAGCAGAAATCGAAAAACAAATGAAGGAAATGTTAGATAAAAATATTATTGAAGAATCAGATTCTCCTTACAACAGCCCAGTATGGATAGTACCCAAGAAATCAGACGCATCAGGCAAACAGAAACGGCGTATAGTTATCGACTTTCGAAAGCTAAATGAACTTAACGACCAAGACGCTTACCCATTACCGACAATCGACGACATCTTGTCACAATTAGGCAACGCCAAATTCTTTTTCGCACTAGACCTCTCTTCTGGCTTTCATCAAATAGCAATGGACGTAACATCGAAAAAATATACAGCTTCAGGGACACTTTCAATAGAATCGAATGCCATTTGGATTAAAAAACGCCCCAGCTACATTCCAACGCATGATGGACACAGCACTTCGCGGTTAATTAAATAAATATTGCTTCGTTTATTTAGACGACGTTATAATATTCGGAAGTACGATTCAACAACATAACGATAACCTTGCAATTGTATTACAGAGATTAAGAGATTTAGGACTAAAAATCTAACCCGACAAATGCGAATTTCTAAAACCTGAATTAGAGTACTTAGGACACGTCATAACACACGAGGGCATAAAGTCAAATCCTAAAAAGATCTCCGCAGTTAAAGACTTTAGGATTCCCAAAACACCAACAGACGTAAAATCATTTCTCGGATTAGCAGGATATTACAGAAAATTCATTAAAAACTTTTCAAAATTCGCCAAACCATTAGTAGATCTCACAAAGAAAGACAATACCTTTAGATGGACAGAAACGCAACAAACAAGCTTTGACACACTAAAAGAAAAGTTATGCTCAGCTCCAGTTTTTACATACCCAGACTACACGAAAACATTCACACTTACCACAGACGCTTCCAATGAAGGAATAGGCGCGATCTTATCACAAGATGGACATCCTTGCTGTTACATATCACGAACACTCAAACCCACCAGAGAAAAATTATTCTACCACCGAAAAGGAATTATTAGCTATCGCATGGGCAGTTAAAAGACTCAGGCAATACCTGTTAAGAAAACGATTCGTTATTCGAACCGACCACCAAGCACTCACTTGTCTCAAAAATTGCAAAAACCCTTCCTCGCGTTTTAATTAGATGGAGACTTAAACTCGAAGAATACGAATACGAGATTCAGTACCATAAAGGTAAAAAGAACATAGCAGCCAACGCACTTTCCAGAAAAATTTACCAAATTATCGACAAACCAGTCCCAGGCACACCTGCAAACTCTAAAACCATTGTAGAACACTTTAACGCATGGTCAGAAGACGCGACACCACCGAGACGACTTAAAATCACGCCAAACGATCACACATTCTATCAATTGAATAGAGAAACATTAGGTCCATTCGACAAAGATACTTGGATTCGAAAAATGGTTGAACTAACCAAGAAACACAAGAAAATCGGAATAGGAGACAATAGTTTTACCGAAACCGAAAAGCTAGAATCAAAGTAACACTCATGTTTATCAACGATCAAATTGAAGAAATAACTTTTGCATACGAACCAATACAAACCATAACTGACGAACAAGCTCTAGACATTATGCGCGAAAACCATAACCACATTAGCGGACACTTAGGTATTCAAAAGATATATAGTAAAATCAAAGACCAATTCAAAATCCCACACCTCATGAAAAAGATAGAAGATTTTATAAAAAATTGTGAAGCTTGTCAACGACAAAAGCTAGTTAGAATCAGACCCAAGGAACAACCTGTAATTCCTCAGACACTAGCAGAACCAAACGAAAAGATAGCCATGGATCTAATTGGTCCGATGCCTAAAACCACACGTGAAAATCAATATATTCTTTCGATTCACGATGACCTAACGAAATATCTCGTTTTAGTACCACTGAAAACACAACGAACCGAATCAATTATCGATGCACTACTACACCATTACATTTACATCTTCTCAGCACCCAAAACAATACTGTTTCAACCAAGTCGCGGGGAGACGTGTTCGCGAGATATCACGTCAACGGGAGTCATAAATTCCCGTTACGATTCTACTAATCGACACCACGAATTGATCGATCCCCGTATTTCGGTTAGGGTAATAGGGGTGGTTGATTTTGTATAACACTGCGGTTAACACGTTAAAATATATATTTTCAACAACGATTTACAATAAACGTTATGTAGGATAGAGAGTGATTCGATGAAGTTAATTCGACTGACTGAGCATGAGACTGAACTTAAAGTGACTATCCGCTCTCATGTAATCACGGAGGAAAGTTCGTTTTTCTTGTTTCATGTTAGAAGGAGAGAGGGTAACCAACCCCGTTGCTCATTGGCTATAGCCGATGTTAATAAAGAAAAATAGGAGGAGAAAACCTCCTTCCCATGTGGCTGGTGGATGACGCAGTTTCTGGAAAAACCCAGCTGACAAACCCAACTTTACTGTTAAATAAATACTCATTTCCTCCGTAATATTTTGACAGCGTATAATAAACCTAATAACCTTTCAGGTACCAGCAATGAACCGAAACATTAATAGGATTCAGCATAATGTTAACGGCTATTTAAGCTTAGGTTTATGGTGGGTCCTTAGGTTTATTGGGATCGGAATTATGGTATCTGGGGCCTTGGCGGCCAGACCCAGAGTAACGTCACGCGGACCGTCTTGCGCGGCGTAACAAATACAAACAGACCAAGGACAGAACTTTATAAGCGAACTAATGGAAAAATTTGAAGAAGCATTTAAAATCAAACATATAAAGACCACTAGTTTTCATCCTCAATCTAACGGATCCTTAGAACGAACACACGCCACAGTAAAAGACATGATTCGCACAAGCCTACAGGATTCTAATAAAGAATGGGATCAGGTATTAGACTTTATTTGCTTAGGGTATAACACGGCGATATACGATGCAACTGGATTTTCACCCTTCGAACTAACATTTGAAAGAAAAGCTAACCTCCCATCTTCCGTATCCCGAACTTTCAATTACACCTACGAAGAAATGTCTGCATTATGGCAATAAACAATTGCAATATGGCCGTCGTGGCCGCCGCCGGTTGGAAAGAAATGGCCGCGTTTCGTCCCGGGACTACCGGTGGACTCGTCAGTAAGGCTATGTCCGGTAGTCCCTGCCTTAGACGCAGAGGGAGTCTCGCTAGATGCGGTATTTATATTGTAACCCCGTGAATTTCGACCACTAGCGAGACAGGCAAGACTAGTTGTTGCCGTAGTGGCCCTCTGGTGTTGGCGGTTGGTAGCTGGGTCGCCCGGGAGGTGTTACGCCGCGTTGATGCCCTCGACCTGTCGGCGTCTTGTTGTTACCGATCCACCACAGATATTACCAGAAATACGCTCTTTACAAGCAAAACTAAATAATGTCAGAACACTTAGCATCAAATTACAATCCCTAGCTCACATTCATCTCAGAAATAGACGAGGACTAATAGACGCTATCGGATCTATTGGTAAAACTCTTTTTGAAACCTTAGACGCAAACGATTTAGATGTAATTAACAAAAATATAGACAAACTCTTTGAGGAAGGCAACAGTTTAAAAACCATAGTAGCCGACCAGATAGCTTTGATTAAACGAATTTTAAATAACGACGTCATCCAACAACTAAAACAAGTAGACATCATATCGTCACATCTTAATTACCGAGAAAATAGAAGAAAATGAAATAAAAGTTTCAAAATGTAATCAAAGCTTAATAGTCGTAAAAAATGCCTTTCTGGACACTAAGAGCGCAGCCGCGTTGTATGCGTGTCAATGCAAGTGTTGCGATTATCAGGATGTTTCCACCGCGCCACGTCGGTTGACGACCGCGGTGTCACGTAAAATGACAGATAAAAATAAAAATAACGAATTTGTGATGAAAAATAAGAAGAAACTTTATTTCTTTTCTAACACAGTTCACAATTCCCTCCTAGCTCTAGGGGTGACTTTTCAATATTGACTTTTGCGACTCGACTTTACAGTAGACCAGGCGACCTAGAGTTAACGTTCCGGTACTGATCTTAGCTAGGAGACTGATCCCGGAGTCCTACTTGACTTGTAGAAGACTGTCCGACTCGCTCTTATGAATTTCCGGAAGAAAGCTTGGTGTGGGTATGCCCTTTGAACGAAGAACGCGGATTTGTTACTCATACTTTTCGCCAAGGAAGTGAGGGTAACGATCCGCGATGCCGATTGGTCATTACTCATGCCAATGACAAAGGATGTGTCTCCCACCAACGTGGATCGGGGGTGACTTTGTTCCTGGGGAAGGAAAACAGCCGTTTTNGACTTTCTCGTAGGCAATTACCCGCTTTCTCCGTGATTCTTACGAGCGCCCAATAAACTCAATGACTTCTTCGAAACCCAGCCATAAACCAGAAATTCCTTAAAGATTGTGAATTCCTTCCAGTCAAGGCAAACATGTGCGAAAACAATGAAGTTAGGGTCTTATGGTGGGCCCTTGAGTTTATTGAAGGTCGGGAGGATTTTAGGTGGGCCGCTGTCTGCCAGGTATCGAGGGATGGTGTGCAGATGTCCCACGCGTCGTAACACAGGTCGTGACAGCGGTTTGGCTAGAGTAAAAAGAAAGAAACGGTAAAACTAAAGGGTCGTTCAAAATTGGCACTTTATACGTTCGCTCAAGTTTGTATAACGAGATTGCGATATTAGTTACATTACGTTACGTAGATATTAGTCTATGTTCATTATTTACTTTCGGTGAAACTGTAGAGAGACTGACTAAACTTCGATTTCGATGATTTTTGCGTATCTCGTACAAATCGATATTTTAAACAACTTTTTCCTATACATACAAGAATTGAACTTGCTTAATTTCCGAGATATTCGCAAAAAACTACCGGTATCGCTTGAGTGAATCGCGTCGGTTGCTACTGGATACAATATTTTGTTCATAGTATATGTAGGTATGATAGAACGAGTGAGTATTACGAGAGATTGAAATATTATTTAACTGCTAGGTAAAAGGAGACGTCCGCTTAAGGAGTTCACCGCTAAGCCACAAAAAACGCGTGTACTGGACAAAAACCGAATAAGCCGATGAATCACCGATCAACGAAATAAACTCGATCATTACAAGCGACAATATACGGGAAATTTATGTCGATTTTTCCCTAACAATAAATAACGTCAATGTTTGTATACATTTATTATACAATTACATTATTTATATAAATGTCTCTTATGGTGTACAATTACATATATTTGAATAATGTAGGAAATATTGCTCTTTTTATTTCCACATTCCAACTGTACAAACACTTTTGTTTTTCATTATACAAACGTACATGTATCTTAAATGTTATACATACTTTGCATGTATCATGTTTAATGTATGATGTGTGCATAAAGATCTTGTTAAGACGGTTTGTTAAAATTGTACTTACATATCTATTTAATCAATCTCAAAGTACAAATTTTATACGTTTATATTCGCGTAAGGATGTGCGCATGTGCTATGTTGTACTGCTGGATTGTAGCCAATCAACGAGCAGTACTGTAAGCAATTCAAAATAACAGCGATTGACCGTCACGAGGCACCGCGCAGTCGTTCTGTGGATTCGCATGTCATGACCGGCACACTTCAAAACTGATGGGCTGATGACGGAGATAAAGATGTGGCGGTACTCAGCAACAATGTATATCGCCGAAGCGAAGTGCCTAATGAGCCATCAATATCCCAACGGTCCTTCCGCCGAATATTCGAGAGGAAGGCGTGCGTGGCAACGGTCGTGAACGCCTAACAGACGCGTGAATAGTGGGGATATTGAGGGGTGACAAAGGAAAAAGAGTCTCAAGTTGTAAGAGCTTCAGTCTTGGAAAGTCATGGCTTGAGTTCGGAAGTAAACTATCGTTAGTGTAAACGAGGCGTTACCAAATAAATTCTCTCTTTTTTTATTTTCATATTCGATTTCTTTTTTTTTATTTTACGTGACACGCACATGGTCAGATGTGCGTCGTGTTGAAGGATGCCTACAACGTGTATATATATCAGTTAGTAATGAATGCTAAACAAAGAATTATAAAGTTAACCTGTTAAATTTTGATAGAAGAGAATGTACAAATACAAAAGATGTAATACTTGGCCGACCATTGATTTATTTAAGGTAAATATTTTATATATGCTTATACAACTAAAGATTTTGCTTAAGTTATTCTAATATGAAACAGATATGTTTTATATAATTTAACCTATTTTATTGTGGTGTACCAAATATATTAAACCATATGTATAAAAGATAAATAGACGAGATCGTAGATCTAGACGATCTAAACGTAGATCTAGATCGTAGATAAGAGAAATAAACGTGTAATATGTATTGGAAAATACGGAATTTATGTTCTTAATTCAATTATATTTTTATTAACTGTGTAGATAGGTTCGTACTTCTTTACCTAATACTAATACACGACTACCTAGGAATATGTACAGAACCGAAGAAAATTAAGTAATAAAATACCTATTTGTGATTATTGGTATGGGCTTACGTGACGATCGATAACGATTAACTTTGCAATTTTCATAATTCAGTTTGCGATACGATATACGAAATTTGTATAATTTCTATCCTTATTGACACAAGATAATAAGTTTCAAAGGTTCATTTTTAAATGTGAAATATTTTCTTTTTCCTCCTTTTTTAATTAAAAGTCACAAATTTACCATATTATCGTACTACATTTTTACCACATTTCATCATATCATATAACACCAACAAAATTTTTTGTCTATAAAAAAATGGAAAGGCATCCCAATGTAAATATTATTATTAGCATGAAATATGTTCAAAGAATGCTCAAAGCGGTATGGGCTAGATTTCAGGTGTCTATGAAAATTGTATATATTTGCAAGTATATTTATATGCTCTTCTTATATCATAGTCTTGTAAAGTTCTATAGTAAAATTTGTTTCAATTTGTTTATGTTGCAGAATAAATAAAGGTACCACCCATGTATAGACATATGTATAGATTCTTACCGAATCAGAGGATTGAACTGCCAAGATTGTTTCAAACGTATTCCAGCAGTAGTTAATGATATTCATATTGCTCGTATATCACTGTTACATTTCATAAATTAAATTGTGAGTATAGATATAAAATTGTATTAGATATGAAATAACAGGCAGGAAATCACTAATATTGATACACAGATTTTAAAGCACATAATTACTTATATATGCAAACGACAATTTTTCAATGCGTTAATATATGTTAAAACCTATCTTTATTTGTATTAACACTAATATATGATAAGCAAGCATGGAAATATTGAACCTTTATTTGCTCTTCTATTTTTTGTCATAACTTATATGTATAATTATTATTATTATCAAATGTACTATAATGTATACCTTCATTAATTGTAAAAACTTTTGACCCGCCAAAAATTGTATCAAGTGAAATTATATTTTAATAATCTAAAATATGTAAAGTGCCGATGTATTATTTTGTTTAAATATGACAACATTTCTTTTATAAATTTAAAAATATTACAACATTGCAATTAAGATTGGAATTGCATTGGAATTAAGATTTTAAGAACAGGAGCAATTTGATTGATCAATGATTAACAAAAGAGTGTGCTTTAATCATGTATGTTAGATAACAATCCGTTAAAAAGTTTTAGCAAGTGAAACTAGATATATCCTGAGAACATATTTTGCGAAATTCTGAATATTATGGCTATAAATACATTTATAATTTATCAATAAATTACATTATAAAGATAATACAATTTTTTATTTTAACGCTGTAAGTTATTTGTTTTTATCAAAATTTCCTTATTTAAAAGCATTTGCTGAAATTCAAACAAATAATAACAAAATATTGTAACATTTTATCTTAATTGTATGCATTAAATATATAATTCAATACGGTACTCTTATTAAATAATCATGTTTCAATTTTAATTTTTGCATTTATCTAACTTCCTTTAATTTTTTAGGGTGCTCATAGTCTTTGGATTTCCAGAAACTTCTGCATGGATTTCGTGTTATTCAACAAAACCTATTCTCCTCTAAGGTAAATCATTATAAATCTTCTCTTACGTTGGTATGGTGAGTCTTTTTTTTATTGTCTTTATTACAAGATGCATGTAATCGTACGTTTTCCTTTTTATTATGACGGATTTAAATGATGTAATGCGTGCCTTTACCAATGAATATTTACAAATGGCCATGATGCTGCTTGATGCGATAAGCGCTATATTAAAAATATAATTAAAAACATCGGACCAGCGAAGTGAGATCTCTATTTATAACGTGCTTCCCCTGCGTATAGAAAAGAGTAAAGATTGCCGTGGCCTTGTCGCGGTTAGCGGTTGAACTCCAATTTGAAATTGTTTGTGTCTTGCAACCCAACTGTTAACGCCAACCGTTGCAACCTTGCTTTTGGAGTTTTTTTTTTATTTGGTAGTTTATTTACTCATTGATAATTATAAGTAACTTCTTCTGGCGTGGCACTGTAACTTGGATTATAAAAGTTTATAATAAGTTCGATTTTAGTTGAATCTAATGTTTCAATCTAAAGGGTATTTTCTTTTTAGTCTGCAGACCTGATCCGTCGTGTCAAGTAGTTGGGTAACTAATGGGTTATAGTGGTTGTTAACTCTTATATTATATCTGTTTCTGAACTTGTATATTTCTTCTTTAACCGTGGGTATCTTGAGGTCGCGATGAATTGTTTCGTTGGTAACATACCAAGGTGCATCTATTATGGATCTTAAAGTTTTTAATTGGAATCGTTGGAAAATTTCTATGTTGGAACTACTAGCTGTTCCCCATAGTTGGATCCCATAGGTCCAAACAGGTTTTAATATGGCTTTATATAGCATTATTTTGCTCTACGTGCTTAGGTTGGAACGTGCTTTGTCTATTGAAAAGTGGTTCCACAAATGGGGCTTCCAAATTAATGAAAACAAATCCACACATGTAACCTTCACGCTGCGAAAACAAACCTGCCCTTAGGTGACCATTAACAATATTACTATTCCTAACAAGGACTCAGTCAGATATCTGAGCAGATTGACATGGAAACAATACATCATAGACAAATGGAAACAACCCAAGGCTAAACTTAAAAAATTCTACTGGCTCATTCAGAGGTTGATCACGCCATTACGTTTAGCAAATGTTTCCTTTTTCCGATTCGGGTAACTAATTAGTTGCCCGATTTTATTTATTTTTTTTTTTTAATTCTTTGCTTACATAAACATGACTTATTCCTAAAAAACGTTCTCTTTGTCCAACGAATCCTCGATTCCTATACAATCTCTCCTGGTTAACCTGCGCATGTGTAACATTTACGTACCGTTACATGCGTTGTCATTCCATACTTTTTGTATTCTTCTTTTTATACTATTACTTGAATATAGAATTATAGAAAACGTTTAAAAATACAAAAGTATAAAACTATAGAAAATATAAAAATATAAAAATATAAAAATACAAAACTATCAAAATTACAGAAACTCAGATTAAACATTAGTACTTATATTCTACACTAAATGTTTTTTAATATAGTTTTTTTATATTATATATGAGCCAAATTAGAATATATAAAGTATATTTTATATAACATGTTTCATGTCCTACATTTTTCTTAATCATCATATTTTATGTCAGACATCTTCCTTTCACAATTTCCTCAGACTTTTCTTCTGAACCTCTACCAAGCTGCATATCATTTTTTACTTTCCTCTTTTTCTCTCCCCCCCCCCTCCTCATACGAGGCGTGATTAAAAAGATCGTTGAATTTTTTCCTTATTTGAAAAAATATTTATTTGTTCGTCTATATTTAAGTTATTCGCTTTGAATATGTTGAAGTAACTACTTCAAGAAAAACT